>BTPG01000002.1:202463511-202471011 GCA_036245525.1 Semisulcospira habei | reverse complement strand
CATAACAGTTAGACAAATGGGAGGACCGCGTATACAACAGTGCCATCTCCATCTGAGTGTGGTAGGTTGTCGTGATGCCCCCTCCCCCCCCCCCTCACCCCCCCTCCCCCCTTCCACTTCCCCGTCACTGAGGCTGGGACTGGACCGGACCCATAACGGGTTGGATAAACGCATGGACTCACAAGACTCAGACATACAGTTCCATGTAAAAAAAAAAAAAAAGGCATAGATCCTCACGGGCCCCTTCCAACCGCACGGACTCATAAGTATCTCTGCCTCCTGAAGACAAACATCCCTTTCATTAACCCCTCGCTTCCTCGGCGGATGAATTAGCTTAGCGGGCTTTTGTGCTTAGTTACGACTGACAAGACAGACAGGCAGACCGAGCACGGCTGCAGTAGAAATTCGCAAATATTTGCGAAGAAATCTCCGTCCCGAGGGACACATCAGATCGTTAAGGCGCGCAATATTACAGTCATTAAACGAGCGGAGGGGAGGGACTTGAGCGGGTTATCTGGTAACCCCCCAGCCAGCCCTTCCCATCTGCAAGAGGCCTACATTCTCATGAGCCCCTGCTGTCGCAGGGGCTCATGAAAATGTAGACATTTTGCTGGTGTAGAATAGCCTCCATTTATATCGTCAGAATGAGGAAGTTACAGCGAGGTTGAACGGTTTGAGATTTATAAGGCGAACAGCTTTGCCGCGCCACCCAGGTGAGTCCCTGTGGACCTAATCCTTAGCGCCGTTCCTCTCTTCCCCCCTCTCCCCTTTCCACCCACGCCTCGCAACGCTGCCTGTGGAACACAGATAAAGATGGTGCCAACAGGAGGCGTAGACCGTATTTAGCCCCCGCAAGCTGCGAGGACTTATTTGGATCTGCGCCTATCCCAGATGGTTGTTCCTGGCCGACAGAGTGATTTCTGGTGTCTTGTCCTGACACTACCGCTTAGCGTAGTGGGATAAATCATTAAGGAACCTACCGATGGTCCATTATCTATTCCGGTCGTGGCAGCTTTTGTTTTGACATCATTTGAGTACATTAAGTTCAGTAAACTCATCTCAGTCTAAGAGGCATAAGTGGAGGGTTTGGGGTGGGGTGGGGTGGGGTGGGGTGGGGTGGGGTGGAGTCATAGATGCTTCTAAAACAAGCATAGAGCACAAAGAGTCTAGCCTTTCATGAGATATCGGAATACGTATAGGCAGAAGGAAAAGTTAGAGAAAAAAGAGAGATTAAAAAAAAAAAAAAAAAAAAACAACCTTGGTGTGATAAACGTTCAGCGGTCCACTATTCAGACTTTCTGTTGTAACTAAAATACTAACAAAGTTAACTAATATGGTTTGCATTGAAAAAGGGCTTTCGATTTTACTGTAGTCTTTGTCACATCAACCTGTAGCTAACTTTTAGATAGATGATGTATGCGTGAACGATTAAACCCTTCAATATCGGTGTACGCACACTGTGTTTCTGAAATCTTTGTTGTCTCAGCGCCAAAGAGCTGTATTCGTCCAAGGAACATGGACACAAGGTGGGGTTAGCAAGACGCATAGATCCTCATGAGCTCCCGCAATTGCGGGGCTCATAAGGATCTATACCTCTTGCAGTTGGGCGGTGTTCAATTTTTCTCGGCAGTGAAGCGTTTGTGAGTGAAAATGACTGCCGGTGGGTCCCTTCGTTGCCCCTTTCTCTAAATACCCGGGCCCTTTGTTTGACACCTTCTTGTTTGCACTCATCATGAATATTGCCGGACGGAGCTTGGAGAAATTTAATATCGGTGGACACATTTATCTGTCAGGGATCTGTGATTTCGTTTGTCTTGCGAGCGTCCTTAAAGGAGGATTTCCTAGTCCGCCAGCTGTATCCACCCGCCTGCAAGAGGAACAGATCATCACGAGCACCTCTTGTGGCAACGTCTGACTCCATTTAAATCTGTTATTATTAGAAGATAGCTCTCACTTGTGGAAGAAACTCAGTGAGTATTTGCCGTGTGGATTTGAGCTTGTCAACGTTGAATTGACTGACATTCGAAGCGGCCTACCTTTCCTTCCCAAAACCAACTGCTACGGATGGATAGCTCCCGTGCAGTGCCTTTTGACCTCGCAAGCTACACGGACGCTACCCATACGCTGTGATGGTCGATTGGTCGATGCATCCTCGGCAGCCCCCCCCCCCCCCCCAACCCACCCCCCCCCAACCCCCCCAACCCACCCCCCACCCCCAACCCCCTATAAACGTAGCATCTAACAACCATATATATATATATATATAACACGTTTCGAATGGGTTAATTCCTGTGTCCTCTTCGCTTTTTTTTACATATTAAGTTGACGTAGGTTGTCCTTAAAAGTGCTCATAAAACTGTCAAAAGTGGCGTTCGATTATTTTCCAATACACTTCTGTAGGGCTTGGCTATACTAGTGAGCGATTTGGCGAACAAACCAGCAGTTAATCCCTTCACTGCCGAAAAAAACCTGAACACCACACAACTGCAAGAGGTATAGATGCTCATGAGCCCCCGCAATTGCGGGGGCTCATGAGGATCTGTACCTCTTGCTAAAACCTATTTGTAACCATGTTACTTGGACGGTTCTGGCTTTTGGTCGTTGAATGAACAACAGATTTTAGAAACAGAATGAACACGTCCAGTGGACGCAGGTTGTGTTTTCGAAATCCATTCTAACTTTCTGTGTCAAAAGCTCCAGCAGTCCAAGAAACGTAAATACAAAATGGTGTCAGCAACTGAGTGGCAGGAGCACAGACGAAGTGGAATACAGTGGACACTGTGGACACACAGCTTGACGACCTCGATTTTGCAGACGACTTGGCATTACTGTCCCCACACTCATCAACAAATGCAGGACAAGACCACGAGGCTTGCTGACATCTCGTCCCAAGTGGGCCTCACCATTCACAAACAGAAAACAAAGACAATGAGGCTGAACGCAACCAGGGAAGAACCAGTCTTGCTTGCTGGCACCCCGTTGGAGGAGGTGGAGTCCTTCACCTATCTCGGGAGCATCATAGACAAAAAAGGCGGCACTGATGCAGATGTCAGAGCACGAATCGGTAAAAGCCAGAGCAGCCTTTCTCCCAGTTGAAAAAAGTGTGGAGTTCCAGAGAGCTGTCACAACACACCAAAGTCCGGATTTTCAACTCCAATGTAAAAGCAGTTCTCCTATATGGAGCAGAGACATGGAGATTGACAAAAAACCACAGTCAACAGAGTACAGACCTTCATGAACAGTTGCCTTAGAAGAATTTTGAAAATCCACTGGCCAGAGAAGATCAGCAACGTCAGACTCTGGGAGAGAACAGAGCAGATAACAGCAGAGAATGAAATTGGGCGAAGAAGATGGGGATGGATCGGTCACAGTCTGAGAAAGCCAGCTTCCAGTATCACTAGGCAGGCATTGTCATGGAACCCCCAGGGAAAGAGGAAAAGAGGTAGGCCGAGAAACTCCTGGCGTCGAGACCTCCAAGCAGACATCAAGAGACTGGGAACCACCTGGAGTAGAATCGAAGGAGAAGCACAGGACAGGAGTTGCTGGAGGTCTCTCGTCGACGGCCTATACCCGGGTAGGGGTGACAGGCGTAAGTAAGTAAGTTTCGTAACTGAGTAGCGCAGATGCTTAGGCATCATGACGCCTACCATGAACTGCGGGAGAGCTCAACATTGAGGAAATTTAGGTCTCTTGAAGTTGAACTGAGCACGACTCTCGACTTTATCGGACTAGTGGAAATTCGCAGATTCTTCTCTGGCAGTAAAGCGCGGCCGGGAATTTTAGCACAATTCGTTTTAGCGTGCGCTGACAGAAAATGCAGGTATGCTGTTCGCACGGAAACAGCATTTGCCGATGCGTAACATTACACGAAAAGCCGCGCATGCATTTACAATTCTATAAGGACGAGTACAACGGGTTCCTCGTTGTGATCTTGTCTTCAGCGAAAGACTTCTCCTACCTTTCCTTTCCACAATCCATGTGAGTCAGGACCGAACCACAACACAGAACCGGGGTGTACTCTACCCACACGTATACAACGGGGATAGCATGGACCAGAAACAGTCCCTTTAATATCACTGACTAATTCCCAACTCTAATATTGCTGACGAGACAATATACGAAATGCCGACATACATCTGGAAATCAATCGGAACTCACGTGACGTGTTTCGCGACGAATTCACAATGGATGCCCGCATTTCTTTTAGCTACGTCTGTACTAATACTATTGTGCAGAAAGTTAAGTTAGTCCTCTAGTGTCTCAGCACACCGAAGACATTTATAAATGAAGATATTGCAAACTTAGCCGGATGTGGGCCGCAGCTAACACTCATTTCTACCCACTTCACCACCACAGCAAGACATAGATCCGGAGCACTGATAGTCTCAAGAGGGTGGTGCACAGCTTTAACTTGGCGCCCATAAGGGCGCCAAGCTAAATTCATGGCCCCCCACCCTTGAACTATCATTGCTCCGTTCTGTCTCCTAGACATAAAAAACAGGTACAATTTCAAAAATTTGGGCGGGCAGACTGGGTTAAAGGGTTCTTGCTGCATCCACGGGTGGGGGGACTCTCCATTGCTAAATTTCGTGGATAGCTTGTGATGTCTCAATGTTGGCTCTATATGACATTTTCTACCCTTCTTTTCAGAATCCATGAGACGTTGTTTGCTGCCCCTTATGATATACCACGTAAGCGGGGACACACCGAATTTCGCCCCTATTAACTCAAATTGTTTTGTCAGCCTTTGCAACGACGTTGACACGTCACAACGTGGTCTAAACTATATCAACGCCGAAGCCAGGCGTGCAGTGAGCCACACAGTAATCACTGCATCTGCCTACGTGAGCACAACATAACTCTAGGGTCCTCAGCGGGACAAATGCGGCAGAAGTCAGCCCGAGTATTTTTTTCTCCCTACGAGAGTACGGACCCACATGGTTGAGATGTAGTGTAGGCAGTCAACTTTTAACACGAAAACGCATTAACTGCTAATTTAGATTGCTAGAGCGTAAAAGACGCAGAAATCTGGCAGTTACGATAATCTTACTGAGCGTAACAGAGTTATAAACATTTCTGCTGCTCGCTGCAGTCTGAGATTATAAAGGAGACTCGAAAAATACACTGCGCAGACGTTTTACATGATATGCGTAACCATAAACATTCACGCTGGTTTACTATAATAGCACCCTAGCAAAATTCAATTGGGTCCTCGGTGACGCCATCCAACAAAATCTATTAAGCTTCAGCTCGCACAACACATTTCTTTCGCTTGTCAGCATGCATCTCCATTGAGGCATACGTTCTTCATGACGCTCTCATGCAAACTGCATGGGCTCATGAGATGTATGCCTTCTCTTAGCTGTGATCATTCGAACAAAAACCATTCTTTATTACATATTGCATCCTTACTCCTCAGGTGAAGAAAGAGATCAGGGGTTTAGCTACAGATTTGAACGATTCCAGGGCCCATTTGTAAGCGACACGGATTTTGACCATATCAGGCATGACGTCTTGACCCTTTAAGTGCGGAATGACTTGACTGTGTCGGGAGCTGGATGCATACAAACTTACGCTTTTAGCGTCCTTCGGGGCAATTTCAAGCAGAGAGGTTTTGCAGTAACGAGTCTCTAAGGTTCTCGCACTAAAAAAGAAATGGACCTCGGAAACGGCTCATAGTGTTGCTGCTGAGCTGCCTGGGGGTGATTGTGTCGAACCCCCCTATTAGCACCAAGTCGCCAGCCAACAACACAAGCGCGGTTTTGGTCCAACGGGTGGTATTACCCCTATCGAGGGACCCTTGCCGCCCCATATTGCTTTTTGCGTAACGGTGGGTGGGCTCCGCGTGCTTATCTTGTTACGAGTCTCCGGGCCTCTTTCCCTTCATTTGAACTCGGTGCTCCTGACGTGCCTCCTTTCCGCGCCGTCCCCTGAAGAGATACAATTGTTCTCATGCAAACGACAAATAGTGGCCGTTCAAGCATGTATTGGGTAATGCGAACTCTCACCTTTGCGACAGCTTCGCCAGAATGGTAGTTGGGTGACAGCACTAGGTGCGGGTTATTCGCAGTGCTGAAATACATAACATCATGTACAGGCGCTAAGCAGCTGCGTGCTCATGTTTGATGGTATCTTGGCGTTCGCAAGAAGCTGCGCTGTCTACTGTCTTTTCAAGGGCGCCCGCATCTATAGCTGCGTAGACGCCTATACGACTACTTTCGCTAGCGCTTTTGACTGCCAAGTTTGTCTCGAAAGAGTTAATCTTATTCATAGACAAGCGGCATCCGGATTCACACAGTGATGCATGCAAGCACCGTATCCTCAGGAGTTTAGAACTTCTACTCCATTTACTGGGGCATACACCATCCATTCCCAGCAAGGCTATCGAATAGCACAGTGATGATCTGATGTAATGGGGGAATTGTAGGCGAGTTCAGGCTATATGATGTGTCATGTGTAATCACTTACCCATGTCGTTATTAACCATCGTTTCGCCTACTTGCTGACATCTGATCGACTTGCTCACGAATGCCAGCCAGAAAAATTAAGAAGAACATCAATGGTGGCCATATGCAAGATGAAGCGACTCGTTAATATTTGAGAGGGCTTGGCGTTTTGTCTTCGTTTCTCAAAGCTGAAATTTCACATTTTCCCTGTGAATACAAATCTGTGGCTATTTGTTCCAAAGCCAGTGTGTCCTTTTCTGAGAAAAGTGCGAATTTCATTGAATAATAATGAAAATGGTCAGCTTTCCTGAAACAATTGAAATGAAGCATTTGTCAAACAGCGAGGCAGTATTTAGACAGTTTTTATTTTTTTTTTTTAAAGTGAACATGGGGGATGCAAACAGGAAGCAGTAAGTGAGCACGAGTCGCTTCAACTTCAATGGCCCCATGATAGTTCTGTTAATTTTCTGCTTGCATTCCGTATCATGTCGACAGTTTGTCATCAATGAAAGAAAGTGTTTTAACGACAGGGTATTGAAAAGACATTAGCCTAACTCCCAAATTCCCCATAACATCAGATCACTGTGCATCGATGCCTTGCTGGAAGGATGGTGTGCCATTATTGTGAGAGTTTACTCCTAGATACGTGCTGCACATACTGTATTATCCGGATTGCCGCTTGTCTTGATAAGTTAACTCTTTCGAGGGAAAACTTGCATCAAAAGCTATAGGCGAAAGTGTCTCGTTTATAAGGCGTTACGCAACTTATTTTGATGTTGTGCGGGGCGCCTTGAAAGAGTAACGCAGGCTTCCTTGCTATTTTCTACGCCCAATGATTTACCCACTTTGGTACCAAACTTGGAGCAACCTGTTGGCCTGTACATATGTTATATCTTCAGCTATGGGAATAACACGCCTAGTGCCTGTCCGGACCAAACATTTGGTGGCACGAAGCTGTCCAAAGGAGAATCGATTACCCAAAACAGCTTGATGGCCACATTTGTCGTTTGCTGGGAGAAAATTTTCTTCCATTCTTCTTTTTTTGTGCGAGATC